>MSJE01000037.1:0-39112 GCA_001931935.1 Aspergillus aff. floccosus IMV 01167
CACCGGATTTCTAGTCTGTTAAGGAGTAATGAAGCTATTCCATTAACTGATATCCACCAATTCTGGAAAACAGGCCTTTGTAAGACTGAATCAGAATATCGTCCACTTTTAGAGCCTTTAATACCTTTGCCAGGGCCTAAGAAACGAAAGGTAGATCGATTAGATCAAATTAATGAGGTTGAGTCTACACAGAAGGGAAAGAAGGCGCCGTCAAAGTGCAGTGTATGTGGAAAAGTAGGGCATACGTGGAGGTCATGTAAATAAAAATGAATTTCAGATACAAATCACATGATAATTTAAATTAGATAATCAGTTGTATTACATAATTTGTTGTGTCTCTAACAAAAGCTGTTGTGTCCCTATCAATTCCCCTTCGTTATTAGCTAGTTAACTAAGCCAAAGGAGGTTTGTCTTCGGATTGTTCTGTGGTGTCCTGGAATCTTCGCTATGGCGGCAACCAATGAGCGTCTATCATTTAGCGCCCCAAGAACACTGAGCAGAACTAAGACGTAATAAGAGGGGAAATATATACAATTTGACTGAGTACTGTAATGATCGACGTACAAAATACAAACATTCTAAATTTATTATAAAATAGTTTGACCGTGTATACATTTTTACAATGTAATATAAGATGAATGGACCGATCATGAGTATGATTAGGTGCTTCTTCTTACTCAAGGGAGCAACTTCTAACAGGGACGTTTCCTTTGGCACAGAAGAGGTCGCGTAAGGCCCCTGGCTTAGAAACGATCTCCCGCGGGCCACCATCCTGCACAAGCACGCCATGCTCCATGACCAGGACGCGGTTAAAATCCATGATAGACTCCAACCGGTGTATGATCGCGATGACGGTCTGTTGTCGGAAACAAGAGTGAACAAGACGGTTGATGACGTTGGCCGTGCTTTGGTCCACACTGCAGTGCAAACTTCTTAGCATCTCTAGGTCGGCTGCGTATTGGTGGATAACTTACCTGCTCGTACACTCATCTAATAGCACCAAGCCCCCGGGTTGAAGGACTGCACGGGCCATGCAGAGAAGTTGCTTTTGGCCACTCGACAAGGTTTGCGCGTCAACGATGGCATATAGGCCACCCTTTTCTTGCACAGCGTTCCACAGGCCTACTTCTTGCAGAATACCCACTATACGATCCTCACTCTCCCGTCGAAATGGGTCAATATTGTCGCGAATTGTGGAGGCTACCTGAAGCACTGGATCCTGGGGCACGCTGATCACGGATGACCGTAGGCGCAGCGGGGGAATTTCGGCAATGTCGACCTGGTTGATGGAGATACGACCGTCGATGATGTCGACCATACGGAGCAATGCCATCAAAAGGGAGCTTTTGCCACTGTACGCACATAGGTCAACGCTGGTCCACCAAAACATGATGGCTCCGATCAAGCCTTACCTTCCACTGGTACCGCAGACTGCAACCTTTTCCCCGTGATAAATAGAGAAAGAGACACTCTTCAAAGCTCGTGGACCTCCATGACTGGGATATATGTCAGCAATTACAGAAGGTGGTCGCAAACTGACGGCCGAGGCTGCCGCAGTGCTCGGTACCTGTACGATGCAGACACATCCTCAAACTGGACGGCGCCCTTATCAAGCCAGCTTCCGTAAGGGGCTGTTAGTTCGGGCCCCGAGTCTTCGACTGGCGTTGTGTCTAGAAAGGATTTTGTCCGGGATACTGCACCCAGAGCCGTCTCCAAGGTGGTCCAGTGCATAATAAGCCCCTTGATGGATATGCTCAGCGAGATTTTACTCACCAGCGCAAGCCCGGTGAAGCTCGGCGAGGCCGAGCCAACTGGACTGATCACGATCGCGATCAGCGCGGTGACAAGTCCGGCCACAATGAGGTCCAGCACGAGACTTAACCATCGCTGCGATGCGAACAGCAGGTAAAGTGGCCTTTGGGAGTTAGCCAGAGCCTGACTATTGCGTGACTGGTACATAGAGGCCAACCCAAACGCACGGATGGTCTCGAGGCCAGATGTGGTCTCCATGTAATTCGTAAACAATGGTGCTTTGAGCTCCAGTCCCAAGACGCGAAGTTGCTGTGAGCTGCAAATATAAAACCGGCCTACGATGTAGTACGCGGCCATGCAGACGGCGACGACAGCAGCGGCCAGTTTGGAAGAGAAACAGATGACGATAATATTTCCAACACAGAGGAATAGAGCTATTCGAGCTATCAGTTACCTGAAACATGGTACTCCGGATGCGGCTCCACGGCGATCAAAACCCACCGACAGATGTATTCAGAAATGAGATCGGTAGGTCAAAATCCATTAGTTCGATGTCCTGACTGAATCTGCACGGCGATAGCTGCTGTCAGTATCGGCACTAAGACCTAAGAGCCCGTTATGAGAGGCCCAGAGGGAAGGGACACGCTGTACCGATTCAGGATCGATCCAGAACTATTGGACCAGAAAAAGGACATGGGGGCGCTGATATATTGAACAGTTACCGGCCGGACCTCACATTAGCTACTAGGGATATTGCAAGCCTACCTGAACACAGTCCTCAGAAGATCCCGATGCACATTAGACATAGCCCTTTGGACAATGGCCTCGAGGTAGTACCTGCTTTTGTGAGCTAATCGTCGGGACCACAGAGCTTGACTTATTGGGATAAAATTAGCATACTGTGCAGTCAGATATAGTGACACCATGGCGCCCACCCCCAGCGCTATGTACACACCAATCGACAGAGGCAGATTCCGGTTGACAGTATTTGTTTTGTCTGAAAACCACCAGGTCACCCACACAGCTGTCAGATCATGTTAGCATGATGCAGTCCAGACAGACCCCCCTCTCACTTACTGGAGAAGACTTGACAGAATACACAGCAAACCAACATGCCGAAATATAGGATCCACGCCGGCGCCGGCGCGGTTGATAAATAGTATCGGAACGTGGCCATGTCCCCCATACGGTTTTTGGAGAGTGACTGGATCAGACCAGCATACTGCTCGTCAGCGAGAGGATCTCCTGGATGACATGGGCGGCTGAGAGAGGGCCCCTGTTCCGTGGGCGAGTCCGCTGGAATAGCAGGAGCATTTTGCAAACCCCAAAAAAGATTAGTCTCACTCTGGACATGTCTAAAAGACCCTTGTGTTCGTATCGTTCCATTTTTATCCAACACAATGACATGGTCAGCCGAGGACAGGTGATTATCTGGATGATGCTGAGGTCAGTATCCAGGCAGCATTCAGTGAAAACTATCACTCACCGGTGCTCATGACGCAAACCACGGTTGTATTTCTGCGACGTAGAAGTCCGTCTGGCCCGAGCAGGTGCGTGAAGATGTGGTTCCCGGTCATCTGGTCCATGCTGCTCAAAGGATCGTCGAGGAGGATGATAGTACTGTCCGCATAAACTGCTCGAGCCAGCGCCTATGTATGTCAACTGGAGGAATCTTGGTCAAATAAAACCCCTTACCACGCGCTGCTTCTGCCCGCCACTCAGCAATGACCCACCGTGGCCAACATGCGTTCGATCGCCATCCTGAAGTCTCAAGAGATCATGGCGTAGGCCGCATGCGTTAAGAACCGTCTCATACCACGCTGGATTTGGGGGCATGCGTCCCATGATGTTTTCCTTGACCGTGCCGTTGGCTAACCAAGGCAGCTGTGCGCAGTAAGCCATTGGACCATGTGCAATATGGAGGCTCCCTTTCGTCCACGCAGTTTCGCCTAGCAGCACATTTAGCAGTGTTGATTTACCGCTACCAACAGGCCCTACTACCATGACCAGGGAACCTTTCTCAATCGTAAAGGAGAGGTCGTGAACTATATTGCGGCTCCCTTGCCGCCATCCGGTAGAAAGGTTTTGAGCACAGATAGCAGCTGGAGGTCTCTTCTCGCAAGGGCCCGGCAGTAGAAAATTGCAGGTGCTCTCAATCACCGGATGCGCCGGGTCATCACAACGCTCAAAGGTAGACAATAACGCATGAACTCGGTTAATACAACTCATGGCGACACTAGTTTCAGCAATGGCCAAGAGAAAGTCCGCGATGGCTTCGGCAAAGAGCTTGAAAAGCCCTAGTGTGGTTAGAGCTCGCTCAGCGGTGAGATCATGCATAGTACGCGATCCTGGAATAAGAGCATATATAGTCAAGGAAATGACCGGCGTTAGGATGGTATTTGCACTTGCTAGTAAGCCGTTAGCTCGCAGTGACGAGTGTTGGTCGCGGAGAGGGCTACTTAGGCCGATTATGAAGATCAGAAGTGACCGATATATTGTGGATATTGAGATCTCAACACTTCTTAGATGCTGGATGCTGGTACTGTATCGCTCACCCAATCCCATCATCTTGATGCTCTTCATCGCATTGATACTGTGAGCCGTGACGCCTACTCTGTCCTGAATTGCGGTAATCCAGTCCGCCTGCCTTGCCGCTGCAGCCATGGCAACAAGCAAGGCAACTCCGCTAGAGACTGTGATTGTGAGGTTAGCTTATACGACTGATGGCCGACTGATGAATTCTAGCCTGTAAGAATGAACATAGCATACCAAGTGCCACGACGATGGGGGTTATGCCGGCGAGGAACAGTTCTCGGTAGAGCAGCCACATACAGAACGCCATCTCCATGAGGCTAGCCCAGAGATTGTGAATACGCTGGAGTCCCGTGATGATGCGATCCATGTCGGTGCTCATGAGCGTCATTGCAGTAGTGTGGTTGCATGCGTACGACGGAGTAGCGAGAGTTTTGCTATAAATTACCGTACAGAGAACTCCGCGTATCGTGACGATGGCCCGGCAGGTCTTATGCTGGGACATGGTAGTCGCTAGCTGGAACAGGAGTTAGTGCCAAAATGATTTACGGAGCCATGCCCTGACTTCCATTGAGAGGTATCCAGCAGGGTGACCCACAGCAATGCCCACATATATGACCGTCCCCGCAACAAGGAGCGCTGGGCCACTGACGGGGCTAGAGTGACCAGACAGATATCGTATCACGTATTTGATCAAGTATGGTTGACAGAGACCGAATCCGCTCTGTGCCAAACGTGGCAAAACACCGGCCGCAAGTTCCCATTTCACAGTTGGCGCTAACTTCGTGATCAATCTCAAGGCACCGTGCTTGGCCAGATCTGCCAGTGACGTGGAATGTCAGTATTATCGCAGGTGCTGCATAGCAGGTCCATACCTAATGATTTGCGGGTCTCCTCGAGCTTCCCAGCAGGATCAGGGACCATAGAAGTTTCCATGGAGAAGAGGTCGTCCATATCAAACCGCTTCCTCGTACCAACCCACAGCAAAGGATTTAGCCAGAAAAAAAAGCTGCGATTTATAATGCCAGCATATACCTCAGGCGGTGCATCTCTGAACTTTTCCAGGAGGTTCGATTGTTTGCCAGCCATCTCGAGCGGAAGGATGGCAGTCTTCAGAGCTATGCAAACGAAGAGGAGCGCCGAAATCGCCTGGTTCTCTACCAGCGCATACAGCGCTACAGACCTTGGAATATCAAGCATAATTGTGAGGAGAAGATAGGCTTCCAAAACAGTAGATGGTCGGCTACTCCGGCAATGCTCCAGGCATGTTAGATAGCACAGGAGGGAAGCTCCAGCCACACACAATGCTTGAGTTAAGATCGTCAAGTCTGTTCGAGGCACTGATAGCCCCGAAAACAAAACAAGCAGCAACAAATGAGCGACTGCCAAGCAGAAGTGTAGCATCTACATACAGTTGTGTGAGTCAGCCGGTGGTATCTCACCCTGGAAGTACTCACTAGTTTCACAGCATATTTCCATCCCTTCCGCGCTTTGATAGGTTGACCTTGTAGGTAAAAGATCCGTGGGATAGACACGATGAGCAAGATGCACGACGGTGCAACCGAGAGGGCTGCCTCACTTGCTAGGAGGTCGATGCCCAACACTCCCTGGCAGCTGCCGACAGTGTTCGAAGAGCACATGTCCTGCAACCTGTGGATTACCCCTGCTTCTTGCACTATAGATTGGATGGAGGTAAGAGCTGCCAAATTCACGCGACTTGCAGGATTCCCTCTAGCCTGGCTCCTTGAGTCTATCTACAGATCTGGATGATATAAGTATTGGACCATGGACGCCACTATTTCCAGGCGACCGGAACAAGTTTGTGGAATAATTATCTTGTAATTTCTATGCAATCACACCTTCTCACCCTCTAAACTGGTTTTCAGATGCTGATCGCCGCGCCATGCGCGGAGCATTGGCTGTTATCCTATTTAGGGCTTGTTCGCAATGAGTGACTATCTGACTTGTCCAACGACAGTGACACTATGTATTCTGGACTATTGGCAGATCGGCGATTTCCTTCAAGACCAATTCAGAGGCTTGCAGAAGACCTCTCGCGTCGATCCGGCTGCCAAAAGTCAATTCTAACTTCATGCGTGCTTTTTCTCTTTCGCTAGTGTCTAGACTCTCCATCAGAGCAGCACGCCCGGTGGCGGACAAGGCCATTGGAGCTTCCTTGCCCAGGCGCTTTTCTGAGAAGGAGTGACGATGCGCATTGGGAGCCATGATACTATATCGACGCATACGTCTCGCTACTGTAGGATGAAATTTATCCAAAGTTTGCGATACCAATATATATATTGATTGCAGCCCATGCGGTTCATCCGGCCAGTCCAATCACACCTACGGCATTCACTAAAAGAGCTTCGTTAAGATTCAACAGTTGATCTCTCTCTTGATTTTTTGAGTACAAACTGCCAGAATGACCAGGCAAGTGTCGTACGTATATGAGAAAAGCGAGCCTCCTCAAGAGCATCTCATCACGCTACTCGACCAAGTCGCAGACAGCAACCCTCAGAACTGTGCCATCGCCTCCCCTCACCAGGTTCAAATCCCTGAACTGCGGAATGAGGGGTCACAAGAGGTAGCACCGTTGCGCTGGACCTATAGGCAATTGCAGCGGCTGAGCATCCAGTTGGCTAGTCAGCTTGCATACTATGGAATCCGACCCGGGGACCGGGTCGCAGCCATTCTGTACAACCAGGCGGAATGGGCTCTCGTGTTGTGGGCGACTCTCCGGATGGGCTGTGCATTCGTTCCTCTCGATCCGCGCATGTTAGATCAAGCGGAGGACCTGACATACATCGTCGGTCAAGTGAGACCGGCGGCGGTATTTGTTGGCTATGCTGCTATGGCCCAAGCAATGGATGATGTGCTTGCGACGTCACTTGTCACCCCGGCGATGAAATGTATCGCATCGTCGGACCATATCTGCGAAGATATCGCCACATGGTTCAGTCTCTGGGACAAGATGACTGCGACGATTGCTGGCCATGTGCTGGATCCTGTGTCTCTTGATCCAAAAGCCACGGCGCTCATTGTTCATACGAGCGGATCTACAGCACGACCCAAGGCATGCCCGCATAATTCCCTCAGCTTCAGCGTGGCGGCCGGATGGATCCGCGAGACTACGGGTCTCGCACCAGATCGTACGATCTGCCAACATCTGCCGGCATTCCACTCATACAGCATCACCTTCACAGTTGCGTATTGGCTCGCTGGTGGAACGGTTGTTTTCCCTGCGCCGTCCTTTAGCCCTGCCGCAAGCCTGCGGACCCTGGATACATACAACAAGGTTCACTTCCCTTGTGTTCCTTCAATGCTGGAAGCAATGATAGACCATCTTCCTGCAGAAGGGGGGCTTCCTCGTCCGCCATTTTCCATCTCACTAGGTGGTGCGGCGGTGAAAGTGCGCAACCTGCAGCAAGCCAAGTCCTTGTCGCCCACCTGCGTGATAGTTGGTTATGGGACCACGGAAGGCTTTATAAACCTCCTGAATATCATCGATGCAGACTCTTCAGACTCCGTGAACGCTGTGGAGGGGGCCGTGGCCTGTGGGAGGACATTCCCTGGTCTTGGGGTCCGCATCTGTGCCACCAATAGCCGAGTTCCCCTGCCCAGGGGACAGGTCGGTGAGCTCCATCAAGGAGGCTTGGCTGTATTTAGTGGATACCTGGACGATGGAACAGCTACCTGCTACGAAGCCGACGGATGCTACTGGTTTCCCACAGGCGACGAAGCCTTCATGGACGAGAGCGGGTATATCTACATCTTGGGACGGTATAAAGACCTCATCATTCGAGGTGGTGAGAACATATCACCCCTCCGACTTGAGCATTCATTGATGAAGGTTCCGGGTGTTGAGGTAAGAAAATGCCATGGGGAGCCTTGCATATGTTGACGTATGTTGCTGACGGATTACTGGCAGTCTGCCCAAGTCGTTGGAATCCCGGATACAGTCGCCGGAGAGGTTCCAGTCGCGATCATCATGCGGAAGTCCGGGGGTGATTTGTCCATATACCACATCCAAGATACTGTCCTTCAGGAGCTAGGATCAGCCTTTGTGCCTCGCCTGATACTGGATCTGCAGAGCGATCTGGGCAAAGATGGCTACCCCAAGACAATGGCGGGCAAAGTGCACAAACCGACGCTGAGGAATTGGGCAGCCGCATACGCAGAGCGTACCTTCCGTTCGATTTCGGGGGCCTTAGATGTAACTGCGGAGCTCCAACGGTACTGGTCTTCGGTGTCTGGAATACCCGCTGAAAGAATTGGCATAGATGTCCCGGTTCGGAGCCTTGTGGACAGTCTTGCGTCAATCAAGTTCTGCCACCTAGCCAGTAAGGCTTTTGAGAAACGGATTACATCGAGAGACCTGAGTGTCCTCGACACGATACAAAGGCAAGCCGAGTTTTTCAGGAGCAAAGACTCAATCGCTCAAAGTATTGCTAAAGGCGCGGCAAATGGTAGCAGCATCACGACCAACCCAGACCGGGGTATGGATTGGACACAGAAGAGGGCGACAATCATCCCGCAGGTGAAACACCTGGGTATCACAGAAGCTGATATTGAAGACATCTGGCCCATGACGGACTTTGTCCAGCGGATGACACGGGAAGTGGAAACCCCAGACCGATGGAACGTTCGACTGACCTGGTTGGTCGTCCCGGGCGTTGACCACGAGACCGTTCGGGCAATGCTGTACCTATGGTTACAGCGGCATGCCATGTTGCGCACTACAACGGTCTCCGTGGAAGACCGAAAGTATTATCTCGTGATGCGTCCTACGGCTCGCTGCGTAAATTCCCAGGTGCAGCACGGAGAGACGGTCGCCGATTTGCGGGGCCTGGCCGGGCACAATCTGGACGTTGGAGCACATTGGGCGCCAGTGACGGGGCCTATGTGTAAAGTCAATGTCGTCGACGTCCAAGAGCCACGCAGAATTGGACTGATTGTGCACATACACCACGCCATCTACGATGCGTTTGTTTTGCTACAATGGGTAAAGGACCTCAAGAGGCTGTTGCAGCTTGGACCGCATCCCTTGACTGCATATCCGTACGGCAAGTTTGCAGTTGACTATCAACAGTATCAGACGACGGATGCCTCAAAAATTAGCGTGGATTTTCATGTGCATAGGCTTTCTGGGATAGCTTCTTGTCGAGAGGCCATATGGCCTCCCCAGCGAACAGCATCGGAAACTGGATTGCTGACTCCAGAGTCGACTTCCAGCCCAAAGTTGCAGGACAGCAAGGGTGTTGGGACCGAAGCTGTGACCCGATCTGTCGACCTTCCAACTCTTCCTCAGGTCCGCAAGCTGCTGGGCCTCACGACGTCTGTGATTGCCGAAGCTGCCTGTATCCTGTTTAATTGGCACAGAACTGGAGCTGATGAGGCGGTTTTCGCCACCACCAATCTGGCACGGTCTTGGCCACTAACTCACGATCGCGATTCAGCCACTGACGAAGTCATAAATCCCCTTGACATCGACGGGCCGACCGTGACCTACCATGTCGAGCGCATTCGCCGTGTTCCCGAAGAAACCGCAATGCAACTATTGATGAGGGTCGCCAAAATCAGTGATCAATTAGAAACACACTGTCAGGCTCCCTTGGACCAAATCCTCGATGCTCTAAACCACCTGGACCCGGTGAGTGGTGTGGATGACGTTGGAACAATTGAGAGTATCCTGGAACGCCAGTTTTTCACACCTCTTGCCGAGCAGTATGTAGAAGGCCCGGATGATCCGATCAGACTTCTGCATACGACCACGCGTGCACATCTCGGCTTTGTGTGGTTCCCATACTTCCATAGCGACAAAAGGCTGGAGCTGAGTGTGACCTTCCGCGAGAGCTTGCTGACGGAAGGCGAGGTGCACCGAGTTATTTCTGGGTATCTGGCAGTTATTGAGTGGCTGGCTGACTCCTCGAACTTGGGTAGGAGCGTTGCAGAGTGTCGGGCTACCGAATAAAGGCTAAGGTGTACGTCATTACGGATATAGATTCAATGTTACCAGTTCCATTTGCTGTAGTGCTACTCCAGTCTAGTCACCCTGGCTGACCCCTGACTGCCTAAACTTGGGACCAGAACAGTGGCTTGGTCAGGGATCTCATCAAACCTTTTTGTTTAATATGTGCCCTGGGTGAAAAACGTGAAAAAGGACCGAAGCTATTAACATCGGGAGCGAATCCAAGCAGTACTGATATGCTTCGTGGAGCGGTATAGTACTTTGGAGGCCCTGCGCGTACTCGCACAGGCGGAACACAATTCGGATCTGAAAAAAACGCCATTAGTTTGATTTGCAACCGCAGACAAAACGATGCACTCACACTGATAAGAACGGCAGCGGCATACATTGTGCAAAGCAAGTTGCGGATAGGCTTCGTCACCCTGGCTTTCCCGCGGACACTGCCGTGAAACAGGCTACACAGTATAGCGAAGACTAGGATTAGCAACTGTTGCAGAGAGATCCCTCCCACGTAAATGTGTAATCCTAATAGCAGTTAGCCGGAAGACTTTTGCATGTATACGTGACCGTTTCTACCTTGCATCACCTCGCGTGGAGGTATATCGCGCCTGGTTGCTTTGAGCGCCCCGCAGATTTGAACGACAAATGCCCTAGGACCCGGGGTTAGCAGGGTATTGTTGCCGTCGAAGATGTTGCTAAGGGACTCTAGGAAACAACATCATGGCGACTTACACTATATCAAGAGTCACAAAGCACGGGCCGATTCTGCTGGCGTTCACCAAAACTACCTTGGAACCGCCCGCCAACTCCCTGGCCATCAAGCCAAACACCATATACATGAACGCATTTGTCCATAGAGGCGCGATCAGTAGGATTACAAACCAGACGGCGTAGAAGGCGAAGCTGGATGGATAAAGAATGCTCAGAATGCGGAAAATGTAAGACACGGTCTGTAGAAGGCCAGATGCGACAATAACTCCACAACAAAATCCTCTGTACTTCACCATCTGCACCAGATGCACTGCCGTCGTGAGGCTGAATAGAATGGTGAACAAAATGGCCGCCTGCAGGGAGGGACAAAAATCCCACATTGACCCACGTTCAGTGACTGCTACCCGATGGCACGCGGTTAGTCGAGACGGGCAGAAGCCAACTGCCTGCAAGACGGGTCATGGCACGTACCTTCGCATAGAGCCATGGCTATAATTTGGTAGCTTTCAAATTTGGGCGAATGCGATGTCGGAAAGCTTGCCTGAGCTGAAAAAGAGGCGGCCGAAAAGAGCAGTAGCTGACCCTATAGTCCAGCAAATCCCTGTATAAAACCCATGCCCCGCGGTCATGGTGTGCAACCCTAATTTCTCTTTTATCCTCGTTCAATTTTGATCATTGGACGCCACGTCACTGTCCATGTAAATAACACCGGTTTTATTCGGGCTATTCATTTAGCAGGTCGATATGCATGGCACGGACCGTCTGCAGGGTAGGAGGTTTCGATAGTGCAAACCTACAGTATCCTGCCTGGTCCAGCTCAGGACTGACAGAACAAGATCTACAATGCGATTGATCAGCTGAGTTGAACTCAGCGGCTGCGTGGACCTGGATTAACTTCAATGAACGGCACAATCTAACCTTTGTGAAACCACGCAGGATGGCTGGTGGCGTGGGCTGGACGGGAGGCAACCGAACCTGTCATCACAATCGCATCGAGCTTTGCGATAACTATACAAATGATTGTAAGAGATGCTCCCCGGATAGGCGCCATGCAACATGTTGGCAGCTCGGACGGATGCAGCGCAAGATGCACTAGCCTAGTAGTTCGGAGATATTGCAATGGTAAATGTGATGCGCCAGCTCTGGGTTAGGTGTAGTTATCCACAGCCGCAAAATGTATTCCAAGTGAGTAGTAAAAGCCACAGCTGTCTATTTTCTGCTTTACAGGACATCATCGGTCTTCCTACCCA
The DNA here is from genome assembly GCA_001931935.1 of Aspergillus aff. floccosus IMV 01167. Lineage (NCBI taxonomy): Eukaryota > Fungi > Ascomycota > Eurotiomycetes > Eurotiales > Aspergillaceae > Aspergillus > Aspergillus aff. floccosus IMV 01167. Next base: position 12,214 of record MSJE01000037.1, read on the forward strand.
ATACCCTGTCCCCCGTCCAGAGCGAATGTACCTACAGTCAACATGATACTACCCGAGAAGACAGCCGATGGCTTGTTGGCAGAAGCATGGGATACAAATCCTGTCGCTGTTCCCACGAAGAGCCTCAGTACCATTTTGAGCCGTGCGGCGGCCCAGAATCCCCAAAATATTGCTGTATTATCACTTCATCAGTCAAATGGGGCCGTGAAAGACTCTGTGTTCAGTCAGACCTTCTCCGAATTGGAGCTACGAAGCAGATGTTTGGCCCGGTGTCTTTTGATAAACGGCGCAGCTCCAGGGCGTTCAGTGGTGACTTTTCTCTACAATCAGGCGGAAACTGCGCTGTTGTTCTGGGCCACAGCACATCTCGGATGTTGTCTTGTCCCCCTGGACCCGAAGAGTCTCAATCGGATGGAAGAGGCGGTGCACTATCTGAATTTGGCTGAGCCCTCTGTGATCGTGACAGCTGACAGTGACCTGGCCGAGCAGGTGGATCGATCGCTTGGTCAGGAAGGCATCAGTAAAGCTCCATGGAAAGCGTCCTGTCGGCTGCATGTGTCTGGCACCAAGGCACCAGCTAGACAAGGGTGGTCATTGTTACCGGAGGTCGATGCAAGTTCCTCACCCTCCTTCGGGCCTCTTCCTGGTGCCGATCTTGGGCTGAATGATCCCGTCGTCCTTTTTTTTACTAGTGGCACGACGTCTCTGCCCAAGGCGTGCCCCCTGAGTACAACAAATATCGTCACCCCCGCCATGTGCTTGGTCGCCAGCATAGGAGCCGAGAAAGGCGACGCCGTGATCCAACACCTGCCGAATTTCCACAGTTACGGCCTGGCGGTTAGTATTGGAATTTGGCTGCGAGGTGGTACCGTCCTGTTCCCCAGCGCTCGCTTCGATCCATCCAAGAGCGTCCAAGCGATGGAGTATGCTGTTTCGCGCAGTTGGATGATGCACCTTCCATGCGTTCCGTCGATGCTGCAGGCAGTTGCAGCTCACCCAGAATGCCCACCCAGGATCCCATTGCTGAGGTCAATCATCATCGGGGGTGCGCCGGTTCTTCCCGCGGCTCTTGCTATCATGAAGAGACTGCGCCCTCGCCGGATCGCGGTTGGTTTTGGGATGACCGAAGGCACCATCACATTGCTCAACATCATTGATCCAGAGTCACTTGACCTCGGTGCTCTGAAGCAGGTATCAGTGGGCACAGTGCAATCCGGAGCCAGGGTTCGCATCTGTGCCCCTGGGAGCCGCGTGCCTCTGCGCCGTGGTGAGGTTGGCGAGTTGCATGAATCCGGATTGCCCGTCTTCCGTGGCTATCTCCAACAGTCGGCTCCGACATGTTACCAAAATGACGGCATGTTTTGGATTGCTACTGGAGATCAAGCCTACATGGATAGTGCTGGACAAGTGTATATCATTTCTCGGTATAAAGACCTTATCATCCGTGGGGGTGAGAATATTTCACCGGCGATCATCGAGACCTCCTTGGGCAGAGTACCAGGAGTTGTAGTAAGTGCTTTTGCCTTGCCGTCCTCGACATGAACTCTACTCCGTACCGACTTCCGCTAACGAGATCATAGGCCCAGGTCGTTGGCGTGCCTGACCCCGAGGCGGGCGAGGTCCCCATTGCCGTCATTCATCGTACAGGTTCAAGCATTCCTGTGAGCGAGTTGCAGAGGGCCGTCCTGGCCGAGCTGGGACCGACATTTGTACCCCAACGCATCTTAGACCTGCAGGAGCACCTTCAACAAACGAGCTTCCCAACAACGTCTACCGGGAAGGTACAGAAGGCCACGCTGCGCCAGTGGGTGATGGATTATCTACGCCAGACCGACCTGCCAGATCGTGATGAGGTGGACCAATCTCTCGAGAAGCAACTGTCTCTGCTGTGGGCCAGCATCTGTGGTCAGGATGCCTGCAACCTCTTTCCAGATACCGAGATGTCTAAGATTGCCGACAGCATGATGGTGCTACAGTTCTGTGGACTGGTTCGCCGCAAGTTACAGAAGATAGTGACGATGGAAGAAGTCATGGATGCCAACACCATACGAATGCAGTCGGAGATTCTCAAGGGGAGGGCATTGGCCACGGACGGCAGCGGCCGTGGAGCCGATCAACACGAGCATTCCGGTCCAGACATCATAACTATGGAAGCCCTCATTCCCATGGAAATCCTACAAGAGCGGTCACAGCAACAGCTAGCCGACCTTGGTCTGACGTGGGCCGATGTTGAAGATGTTATCCCAATGACCGACATAATGCAGGTAATGGTAAAAGGGCGACGTCCAAACTCATGGAATCACCGCCATTGCGTGCTAGTCAACCCCATTGGGTCTTCTCAGCTGGTCGTTGTGCTGCGAATGTGGCTGCAACGCCATGCACTGCTACGAAGTACGGTGGTGTCCTACGACAGAGACACCTCATTCTACCTCGCCATGCGTCCCCTGGACAGCTGGTTCGCTCATCAGATCTTCGAGGGAGATAGAGTCTCCGATATCCATGCATTTTCCGCGTACCGAGTGGGCAACGCCGCGTACGATTTGGTTCCTTCGACTGGTCCGCTGGTCAAAGCTACCGTTCTGGATATCGAGGATGTGGGATCAGGATCCCGCGGTCTTGGAGTCATTCTTCACATCCAACACTGCATTTTCGACGGACTCACCATACAGCGATGGTACCAGGACCTAGGCCACCTTCTTCAGAGGGCTGAGAGCGCACTTGAATTCCATGCGTACAGAGACTTTGCTTTATTGTATTCTTGGTATCGACATCAACGTGTGGCAAAAGAATCTATTGACTTCCACGTCCATAAACTGCGCGGTGTGTCTTCATCCGTGGCAGCACACTGGCCGGCTCAACGAGCACCATTCTGGCTGAAGGGACAGGATCAAGGCTGGACTAACGATGACGGAACCCCGGGGTTGTCTGCGGAGCGCAGGCCACTCGACGGGCCAGAGTCTCGGGGCACAATTGGCCTGGTGCGCACTGCTCACATCCCCAGTCTGTCACGACTGAGGTCCTCGGTAGGCATATCGCCTCCAATGGTGGCTAAGTGTGCCTGTGCTCTAGTGAACCTCATCGCCACGGGTGCGGACGAGGCTATTTTTGCCAGCATCGAGTCTGGCCGCTCCCAGTTGCCAGTCGACGACGTTGAGCTAGGTAACCCAATAGATACCCTCCAAATTGATGGCCCTACGACAAATGAAGCTCTTAACCGGATCCGACTTGTTCCCGGGGAAACAGTGCTGCAGTTTCTTTCTCGGATGCAACAGGAACAGCGGGAACTTGATCGTCATGCGCATGCTCCTATTTTTGCCATTCGGGATACCCTCGCTCGGGAGTCGGGTACCGGAGAAGCCGATGCGCGCGATTACATGGACCTGCTACGTCGCCAGATTTTTGACTGGATGCCATCCGCTAGCAACGACAACGCCAGTACGGCTACTACACCCGCGCCAATGAAGATTTTGGAGATACTACCTCGCACTGACCTTGGCATGGTCTGGTTTCCGAACCTGTCAGAGGACGACATGCTGGAGCTTGAGGTCACATATGATGATGCCCAATTTACAGCTGCTGAAGTTCGACAGTGGATGACGCAGTTCATGAATGCTACAGCATGGCTGGCGAATGCTCAGAACCTCCAACGGCCAGTCAGAGAATATGATGGTCAGCTTGATGAGCTGCAGATTGCCGAGGTTGAACCACACCACCGATATCGACGTTGATTGAACCTGCCTGGGTTTTTTCCCCAGCACTACCTACCAGGTATTTGAAGACAGCCCTATCTGTCCAATGTCAATTAGGTGTCGGACGCATGAGCGTGTTAAAATGTCAATACTACGTAAGAATGCCAATACTGTGGAGATAGAGGATGATCCAGGATGCATACTCGATCTCTGCGTTGCAGAAACAGAATACCCATATGCAGACATGACCCTCCACATCGATGCTGATACAGAACAGCTTACTCTATAGCATTGCCCTTATATAACATACAAGTATAAATGAGGACTGACACGCTAGCTTAAAGCACAGGAGAGTAGTCCATCTATAGAGCAGCTCAAAGCTGGGCGCCGAAGGGTGCTTGGAATCTCGCCCCAGCCACATGAGCCCCACAAAAAGTCCACGACCGCTTTCACTATTCGTTTATCTCGAGGGACATAGTGAGTTCCGTAATGATAGAGAAGTTGACGTGATCGGAAGCACTTTGCCAGTCCGAGGGTCTTTTCCGCAGCGACAACTGTATCCAGCGTACAGACAACATGACAAGAGGGAGTATCCAAGCGCCATCGATACAGATTGCTGTAGAATTGCATTGTGCCCCTGTATCCAGAAAAGCACACAATGGCCTTCAGTGGTTCCTGGTCAGGCAGACATAGAAATGAATCCACGGGCAACCCCTGCGCTCGTAGGGCGTCGACCTTTTCCGAGTTTGTCCTGCACTCCAACATTGAGGCCACCATTGCGGCCAGCGCGGCCCCCTGCGAGAACCCGACGATGCCATGGACCGGCGTATCGTGCAGAAACGCGGCGACTGCTTTAAGGGCGTCGTTCAGGTATTTGTATTCATACGCATCATCTGCCCCATACCACCACATGCGGCTGTCATTGTCCACGGGCTGTATCGTCCCGTCCACAGCATCCCCAACCGGATGATGAGCCTGACGAGGAGCATCGGCGAATAAAATCTCGATACCTGTGTAAAGAGATAATAGTTCGTGAGGGGCACTGCTTATGATTTCTTCGACGAGAGGCCTTGTTTTGGCCTGGAAACGCTGCGCGGACTGCGAGTAACCTATATCACACGCATCACGGACATTAATGTTCGGCCAGACGGAGTATGGCGGAGCGGAACGGGATCTTCCTACCGTGCAGCATAAGAACACGAAACTTTCCCCGTGTTCTGGGATTGTCCGCAGGGTCCATGGTAAGGCTGATGGGAGAAGAACTGGTGGTCCTCATAAAACTGTTCCGAGTAAGATGAAGCACAGCGTGTATCGCTCGTGATATTGGATTTCATGGTCTCGATAGGCATATGGCACGATATGATTCTACCGGTTTTAGCTTGTAGGACATGCCAGGGTTCCTGGCTCGCCACGAAAAGCCCTTACAACTTCCAACGTATTCCCAGATACCCCAAATCGGACAGGATAGCCTTGTCGATCGTCAATCTTGACTTTCAATACTATACATCTGCCATTCCCTTCCTTGGCGTTTGGTGCTGTTTGACCCTCAAATTGACTTTATCAGTTTCGTTAACTCTGCCGTATACACTTCTAGTAGGAGTCCCTAGGAGAACGCTTCTCACTATTGAGTGGCGACCCATAGGGCGTTTGACATGTCTTCTTGCAGGTTTACTTCCGTCCATATGTATAGCCGAGCTGAGAAACATAAGGTTCAATGCTCGAGTGACACGCGCACAGGTTGTAGTACCGGATCCGAGGGTCTAGTAAGCCACATACTAGATGTCTCATTTTGCTGTGGGTCAGGCTCCGTTGTTTAGGTTTTGCCGATCTTGGAGCTGGTCCAGCTGCCTACAGCAGTTCGCACTATTCACTTACTGTTGATCAATAAATCGAGGCAAACCCTAGTGACGCAAGGAAGTGCAACAGAAGAAATTATGGCAACAGAAATCCTGATTCGAGCCACAAGTAGGAGATCACTGGAGTTGACGATGGCAGAAACGAACTAAACAGGGATTCATACAAACCCACTCTCTACGTGGTATCTACTCAACATTCGTCCCGGACGCGCACGACATAAACAGGGAAACACGCAAAGCGTGGCTGACACTACAACAGGCCCCTGTGACCAGAGTGTTAGCACAATAGCACTTTGGCACGGCAATCGCCCTCTTCACTTCGTCACGCTCTACAGTAAAACGCCATTTGCGTTCTAGCGGGTCCCTCTCGTAGTTCCCAGTTATGGAACTGGTTCTTCAGACCATGACCCCCTTAGCCCTGGTTACGTTGGCGGGTTGCCTGATGGCAATACATGTGAGCATCTATCCTCGTATCCTGCCTTTATCCGGGAGCCCGTTTACGTTTCTACATCCAATGCTAAGTGAAACAGGCCGTCGTGGTGTTTATATATACCCTGCTCTTCCACCCACTCGCCAAGTACCCAGGACCTTTGGTAGCCAAGTTCACGAACAGTTACGCGGCTTACCACGCGTGGAAAGGCGATGTTCACCTGGACATTGCCAGATGCCATGAGAAATACGGTGCGAAATCACGGAATGACCCCGACCGAAGTTTCTCTTGCGAACTGACCGGAGCGCGTGTGTAGGCGGCTTTGTACGATACGGTCCCAATCGAATTTTGGTCAACTCTGCTGCCGGCTTTAAAGGTAAGCAAGCACCTGTATGATTAGCTTAATTGACGTGACTAATTTCCTTGCCAGATATATATGGATCTGGTAAAAATGTGCGAAAGTCGTCCGCATACAAAGCTTTGGTGCATGGGACTCCCAGCACCTTCACCGAAGTGGACAAACGAGAGCATAGTTGGAAGCGACGGATCCTTGCCCAGGCATTCTCGACCTCGGCATTGCGGCTTTTGGAGCCACACATCCTAGGCAAAATCAACCGCTTTTGCAAGCTGGCGTTGAACGGTGATGGTGGCACATTGACCAAAGGCGCCTGGTCGGCTCCGAAGAACCTCTCGGATTGGTGTATGTATCTCGTCCTTTCGGCGGCGGGAGCTCACGATTCCGGCTCACCATTTGATAGGTTCCTATCTTAGTTTCGACATCATGACTGCTACTATTTTCGGCCAAGAATACGATATGTTGGGCGCCGAAGAGCATCGAAGTCTAATCAAAGATATCCAACGCAGCAATGTGCGCATGTCCGTGCTCTATAATGACAATATCTTTCGATTCTTGCGCTTGGACCGCGTCCTTTTCCCGAAGTCTATGGCAGGTCGGCGAACGTTTCTCCACTATATCCATCTCTTTCTGGCGAACAGCCGTGCTGAGGAGCCATCATCTACCGGAAACAAGTCCAATTTGTTTCATCTTTTGAAGACAGTCCATGACCCTGAGTCGGGAAGGCAGCTTCGTCCAGCAGAGCTTAGAGCGGAGACGGCGACTCTTATCGCAGCAGGTGTGTGCAATCTTCTGGCTCTGCATAAACCCAGCAGTTACTGACTATCCATCGCTAACACTACCAGGTCTTGAGACCACATCCAGTGCCTTAGCAGCTACATTTTTCTATCTATGCCATAATCCTGACGTGCAACACAGGCTAGCAGCAGAAATCCGAGGTACATTTCATTCTGCTGAAGACATTTCACTGGGCCCGCAGCTCCATGGTTGTCGGTTTCTGGACGCTTGTATCCAAGAAACCCTCCGCATGTCTCCTCCTGCCGCGGGACCCATATGGCGAGAAGCCCAGGCGGGTGGGGCGTGGATTGATGGCCACCTTTTGCCGGAAGGATGTGATGTAGGAACAAGCATTTATGCCCTGCACCACAACCCTCGAATATTCCGCAACTCTCACCGTTTCCAGCCCTCTCGTTGGGAAGAAGACGATAGTGGGATGACGAGAATGGGCTACGCTCCATTTTCAATCGGTCCCAGAGGATGTGTTGGCAGAGCTCTTGGACAGGTGGAGCTGGCACTGACCGTAGCTTCAGTGGTGTGGCACTACGACATGAGGCTGACCGAAGGGGACGAGGGGAGAGTGGGAGAGGGCGGAAATAACCTTGGGCCTGGCCGCGACAGGGTCGAAGAATTTCAACTATATGATCATATAACAGCAGCGACAGATGGACCCTACGTGGAATTCCGTTTGCGTGAAGCGTAGCCATAACGGTTGAAGATATGCGGAGATTGCGAGATCTATATCCCGGGTATCTCGAAATTGCACTAAATTGCACTTGGCCCAAATCTTTAGCTCACAGCTGCTTCTCTATATTAGTGTAAATAACTAGTAGAAAGCCTAAGAGGCTACGCTGCCTATTGTACTCCTTGGCAAGACAAGGCAAAGGTAGGCGCCGGGTGCCTTGGTAGCGGTGCAGGAGTTACGTGACCCAGACTACGGCGCCTGCTTTTATTTACGCGATCAGATTCGCTATCATCTACTCTAGTAATGAGCAGGACTTTGTTAATCGCAATAGCCTTGAGACTATTGTCGCGCTATTGAAGTATACTTACAATCCAAGAATACCCAACAACAAAGAGTATCTCCAATATTTGGACCTCCAGGGACTAGACAGGAACAATATAACCACAAAGCCGTTCGACAAGTCATATGAGCCCACCAGCCTGCAATGGTCCAGACATACTCTAGAATTGTCACATTGTACCTATGAACACAGGTGGCTCTATAAGAGAAGCCAACTAGCCTGTATAGTCTCCTGGTGCTGCTTTTGTCGTCTCCCATTGATTTTCTACAGGGCAATTGAACGTAACTCATCATGGAACCTCCAACTTTGCATGTCACAATTCCAGACATTGATCTCTGGACCTTCCTCTTTGAACGAAAGGATGAGATATCTGCCTCGAACGCTGGTAAGATGGTCATAGGCATCACACCATGTTCCCTACTAATCATGTAGCGCTTTTTACCGATGCTTCGACTGGCCGAAACTATACATATAGCAGCGTTCGCGAGTGTGCTTTGGTATTTGCACAACTCCTTCGTGACAGGTGGGACTGGCATAAAGGCGATGTTGTGGTGACACAGGCGATGAACTCGATCGATCTGCCTGCAGTTATTTGGGGAACGCTTGCTGTCGGAGGTGTCATCTGTCCCATGAACCCACAGTCCAGTATCTCCGACCTTTCACATACTTTGCAGGATACCGGTGCCCGTTTAATTATTGCGGACAGCAGCCACAAAGACTCGGCCTCAATTGCAGCTACCAATGCCGGGATTCCTTCCGATTGTGTCTTAGACCTTGCAGAGGTTGCAGCGGACCTGGCAGTTCAGAGTTTGCAGGGAGTATTCCAACCGGCCACGATATGTCCATCTACGGACCTGGCATTCCTGGTATATTCTTCTGGGACAACTGGCCGCCCAAAAGGTGTCATGCTCTCTCATCGGAATATGGTAGCCAATATCCTACAGTCAGCATCGGTGGCAGGAGAGATGCTAGGCGCCCATGGCCGCGTTCTAGCAATGCTGCCATTTTTCCACATTTACGGTATTTGCCCTAAAGCCCATGTTCCCATCCATTACTCACACAGACGACCAGGAATCACCTGTCTCCTGGGTTTGCCCTTGTATCTTGGTCTTCCCATTGTCGTGATGCCACGCTTCCAGCTGGACGGGTTCTGCGCGGCTGTCGAACGACACCAAATCACCTCTGCATTTGTGGTGCCGCCCATCCTCCGAGCGCTACATCTCAACCTCGAAACTGTCCGACAGTACCGCCTGGATTCTTTGAGAGTCATGGTATCCGGTGCCGCTCCACTCGAAGTGTGTTTAATTCAAGCCGTGCAAAGCGAGCTGGATGTCCCCATTGTGCAGGGTTTCGGGATGAGCGAGTGCGCTCCATGTACCCATTGGCAGGTATGTATTCATTCTCTGTTGACAAACACAGCCACGCCCTCTGTCTGACCGTGTTGCAGACGTTGGACGAGTCTCAGCGCTACCCAGGGTCCGTTGGCCGATTACTTCCAAACATGACAGCGCGCATTGTACCTGTCCCTGACATAAATGGGCCACCTGGCGTGGGGGAGCTTTGGATAAAGGGTCCCAACGTCTTTCTGGGATACTTGCACCATGACCAGGCGAGCGGTGAAGTGTTCTCGGAGGATGGCTACTACAAAACAGGAGACGTGGGATACGAGGATAAAAACGGGAACTTCTATGTGACCGACAGGATCAAGGAAATGATCAAATGTAATGGTTTTCAGATAGCACCTGGAGAGCTGGAGAGCCTCATATCCCAGTGTCCGTTGGTTGCTGACGTGGCTGTGGTTGGCATCAGCCGGCCTGCTGAGGGTACAGAACTGCCTCGTGCATATGTCGTCCTGCGCGATGGTGGAGCGGCTGCTGGTCAGACATCGGCAAAGGCCATTATTGAATTTGTGGAACGTCAAGTAGTGAGCTACAAGAGACTAAAGGGTGGAGTTAGTTTCATTTCTCAGATTCCCCGCAGCGCGGCGGGCAAGACGCTGCGACGTGAGCTGCGGGCCTTATCTACTGTGGTGTACTGAGATCACCGTTATACTCGTTTCCAACAAACGATTTATTGCGCGATTAACAGCATCATTCGATATGTGTAGTGTCCTCTTTGCCATACTGAACCTCTCCTTCCCTACGCAAAATACGTCCCGTTGAATATCTGCGGAGGATATATCCAAAGGTAGTTTGCCAGAGAACTTGCCTGAGCGCCCACTGCTCCATTTCAGAACCATTTGTCATAAAAAAAAACCGCATATAACATAGTTACGTTAATAGTCTCCTATTTACCGGGTGTTTACAATTGCCGCATCGTGCAATCTATTTGATCTCTATCTGGAAATCGTAGGCGCCTCTCTAGAGAAATGAATGTCGGTGATCTTGTGCACTGATGTCATATCAAAGGTTTGGCTGTCCCCACTTCGGAGAGGCATTACCCGCAGGCCCACCAAGGGCCAGCAATAGTACAAATCTTGGACTAAATCCTGGTTCAAATCTGCGCAGTCATCTTGGATTGATTTACTACTTGTTTCTTGCTGTTGAAATGGAATCCTACCTGAAAGGAAGGACCGCGGTGATTGTGAGTTCTCGATTTCGTATTATTTCTCCGACGCCTGCTAACGATATTCATCTCCGTCCATAGACCGGCGCCTCTATGGGCATCGGCGAAGCCATTGCTGTAGCCTTGGCGGAAAGGGGAATGAATGTCGTCCTGCTCGCCAGAAGCGCGGTAATATCTTCCCTAAATGGAGTCTCAAAGCATCTACTGAAACGTACTAGGACAAGCTGGAGGCTGTGAGGGCCCGAATTGCGAGCAAGTGTCCTGCCATCCAGGCTCGCGCCTACGCTGTTGATATTCAAAACCACGCGGAGGTCGATGTAGTCGTTAAAAGCGTCGTCTCCGATCTGGGGAATATTGAAGTCTTGATCAACAATGTAAGGCTACATTTTCAGTTAGAAACGAAGTGTTTCCCAACAACTAATCTGTCAAAGGCTGGTCTCGCCCTTGGCGCACCAGGCAGATTCTGGGAGCTCCCTATTGAGCTGGTGAAGCAGATGAATAGCACAAATATCGACGGAGTAATGTATACGACTCACTCCGTCCTGAACCGGAGTATGTGGCCGAGAAAGCGGGGCACGATTATCAATGTCTCATCGGTTACGGGGCTCGAATGCCCCCCTTTCAACGGCGAAGCTGTCTACCATGCGAACAAAGCTTGTCTTGAGGGTTTCACCAACAGTCTGCGGATGGAAACAGCGGGGTCGAATATTCGTGTCTTAGCACTGCGGCCGGGCTGTGTTGTCAGCCATTTCCATCTTCAGCGAGTCCAGTATGACCACGACGCGATGGACCAGTTTTTCTATGGATATGAGCCCCTGCTTCCAAAGGATCTTGCGGATGTGGTGTGGTATATGGTCAGCTGCCCCGAGAGGGTCTCCATCAAGGCGCTGGATTGTGTCCCAACAGCGCAGAGATCGCTTACTAGATTTGACCGCGAATGGAATGCGCGAAGGGACAAAAAAGACAGGGCATGAAGTATGTCTGAGAGGTAACATGTCAATTATACGATACCTCTGATGTACAAAGAGATAGTGTATTGAATTTATTAAAGATTGAGAACAGTGTAGTAGTTGGATTGCCGGTATACGATTCAGAAGTTTAGCATTATACCGTTTGTTAGAGCGCTTACTATGCTGGACAGCACATCTAGAAGGCGCTTAATTGTCCATGAACTAAGACAACCTCACTGTAGTCTCCTCGTCAGGTAACGAATTTTGCCATTTTGGTATGGCGATGATAGTTATGGAGCCGCCAATGACATAATTAAGTTCGAGTTTACTTTGCTGCTGACAAACCCTTTGGTTTGCCCCCCCGCCGTATAGGACAGTCAACTTCAGGTACCTACTCCCACGTTGATCCACATCGCCTAGCTGGTTTGAAAATGCCCGCTACAGAAAGGAGGCAGCGCGTGTCCGTTGCGTGTACACCGTGTAGAAAGAAGAAACGTCGAGTGAGCTTCAAAGCACGTGCCAGGCAGCTATGACCCTGACTCTGAATGACAGTGTGATGGTCGAAAGCCTGTTTGCCAAGTCTGCGATAAAGAGGGCCGCGAATGCGAATACACCTATCATCTGGAGAAGAGAAAGTCGGTGCATGAGGAATTGTAGTATGACAGGACGTTGATATTGTTATAGGCCGCCTACCAAGTGCTATATTCATGCACTTCACTCGAGGATTGCTTTCCTAGAACATCAACTTGCAACCACCCGAAACATAACCGAAGGTAATGTATCTTCGAAATTCGACTGGTTGGTGTCCAAGGAGGATGTTACGGCGCGCAACTCAGAGACCCTTGAACATCCCCAGCCACTCCCCCATGCCTCTTTTTGCTTTTCCCGTTTGAGGGTGGATTTTCGCCTTCGTGGAGCATACGGCCTGTTCCCACATGAAAATCCTATTGAAAGAGATAGGAGCTCTAGTCCAGGAGACATTTCGATGAGCGGCAATCCACTATCAGGAGACTCTTGCTTGCTCTCTTCTGGACCACAAGCCAAGCTCCTGGAGGATTTCTGGACCTGGCAAAACACTTGGCCAGTTCTCGTCCATGAAGCTCTCTTCCGCAAAGATTTATCCCAGGATGGAGTCGACAATTACTGCACGCCAACGCTTTTGGCGGCAGTGCTGGCACTCTCTGCACAGTACACCAGTGATCACCAGCTCCAATTTTGGGGTACATCCTCTGATATACTTGCTAAGCATGCAAAAGGCTTAGTTCTGGCTGAAATAGAATGCCCAAGCCTACCCCTTGTTCTTGCAGCAGCTCTTCTTGCCCTGAGGGAGCTGGCAGTCGACAACCTGTCCTCTGCTTCCCAGTATATTGGTAAGCAGACTTGATGATCTGTACTTCTATTCTCATGATATTTGCAGGGATTTCTCTTCGAAGCGCATTGGCTCTTGGACTTCACGTTGGGTCTCCAGGAAAGGACGATTCGGACCCAGGCACGAAAGTCCTCCAGGAAGCCAGATCGCTCGCATGGCTTGGCACCTGGATGCTGGAGAAGTCTGCTTTGTCTTTGAGTCTGATACTTGAGCAGATGGCTGATGGTTCAATAGGCATATAGCCGAAATCCTTGGCCACCCGAGTGCTGTTCGGGAATGTGACACACAGCCAGCATCAGTCCCAATCATTCCAAGCGTCGAATATCGCCCGTGGCCGACACCTGATATCCCGACGTCTGAATTGACATATTCTTGTATGTCGAATTTCGAATATGCGTGCAATTTGATGCGTATGGTATCACCGGTCCTCGATGAAATGTGAGTGTATACTACAAAATGGGGGAAGCTCGCCTGTCCCCTTACTAGGCGCGTTCCAATAGATCTGCTTACCATATTTCCAGCTACGCATTGTCAAGCTGTCTAAGCCTCCAGGAAAAGGAATCAAGAGTCTCAATGTCTCATGTCGCCATGTCCGAATTCTACAATAATTTACCTGGTCCTCTGAGACTACCTGCCACTGCTACAAAGCAACTCAGTCCACCTGTTTACCAGTTGAAGTAGGTGATGCTAATTGGACACAGCAGCTGAATGATATGAAGCTAAGATTATATCCAGCTTACTGTATCATACCTTGAAAATCATGCTTCACCGTCCATTCATCCAGGCTGCCCCGTCAATGCACGGCCTACAGGACTCAAACAGCCCACAAATGGTGCATATCCAGTCTGCCACATTTTCGGCCATTCGCATAACATCAATAGTTAATACGTATAAAAAGTTCTACCCTCTGGTGAGTGTACTGTTTGCCCAACCAACTAACGACCCTCCTTTTCCAATCTTCTATTCAGTTTATTTCCCATGTTTTACGAGACAATGTCTGACTTGAGATATTGAACTGCAATCTAGGAGACCTTGTCCCCATTTACTGTCAATAGCTTGACAGTTTCATCCCTTATACACCTTTTCAATGCCAACTCGACTGATACAACACTGTCGCAGCGGACAAAACACCTTTACGACCTCAATATTCGCTTCCTGAACCAGATGGACGCAACAAATAAGTGCAGCGGCCGTGCAATCAGGGCGCTCAGGTCCATCGAGTACAATTGGGGTGAATGCGTATTCACCAAGTTTGACTCCAGCGAAGCACCTCTAGGTGGCTCCAGAGGTAGATTTGGTGATTTTGCTTCTCAGCCCGGAACAGGGTCGCAAGCCGTACCACTGGAAGCAGTGGATATTCCAGAAAATATGGATGACATGGGGGATGATTTCGATTGGCTTCGGTTGCCTTTGAATGACCAGCTCATTTTTGATGGTGTCTTTGAAGGCTCTTTATGGGAAGAGGCATGCGAAAGGCCTCCCCTCATGGGGGAAATGGAATCAGTCCGAGAAAACGGACCGGTGGTTCCTTGGTCCTCGGAAGACATGATTGGACCGACAGATCTTCTGTGATCAGTCTGTGCGGGCGGAAAGGGGAACAGGATGCTCCAAGTTCTATTGACGACCTATAACATGGTGCTGGAATTTAGGATCCAACCTGTCGCGATTATGAGGCTGCTCAATCATGTTTCGCTACATTCTACAGTGAGGGAAATGTCAGAGCTGTTCAGAATACCCGACCTTAGAATCCTATTGTGGCAGGGTCACAGTGGGAGAATGTTTGTTTTCCTTTTTCGTACTAGTTTGTTTCCTTAGTCGGGGCCCAGGGAGTAGAACATCTTTCCAGTACTCGTCGCCACGGAAGGGCAGTACCATCGGCGGCAAGCAGCTGCAGTACCCAAGTATTTCCGGTCAAGCCTTCAAGAAGAATTATCCACACGTCCTTATGGTAGAATCTCGCTGGTGTGGTAGGCGCCAATGCATTAAGTAGCGCCCGTCTTGACTTCTAAAGGGCTTCATTGGGCCACATTTGGGGAACTTCCGTGTGAGTTAAACCCTGGCGCTTTGCAGGCGCCCCTGATGTTAGTGACGATAAACATGGCTATAACTAATTTACCTCATTGGCTTAACTATCAGCGGCTGCGGAAATGACCCGTAGCCTGCTACAGCCACTCCTGTGCACCCCAACCTAACACAGCACTCTTGCCAATATGGTTCCAGCTGAATGTCCAGTCATCGGCGGCATTGGGCAGCGACTGACAGACCTTTAGGGACGTACATAACTAGTTTCACTTTTCGCAAGTTGAAAACATTTTATGTATACTCACTGAATGAAAATGGTGAACCTACCTTTCGCTTCAGTTCAAAATGCTCAAGTCCGGGCCTAGCAGGTCTGTCGCTGACAACTTCCCCCCGTTGCGTCCTCCAAATGCCTACGTGTGCGACAGATGCTGGAAATGTCTTTTCAACACCGAAGCCTATGAACGGTGCTGTTCTTGGCCTCAAAATACTCCGAACTACCAGCCAAGGGGGACTGAAACTACCGCCACTGTCCGTGAAATTAAAGATGCTGTTTGCAACTGGTGTGGTTATATCAAAACATTCATTTCTGACGATTGGGCACCGGATGATGAGATAACTACATATCTTGCGCCAAGTATAATCCCTTCATGCACGCCACCGGGCAACAATACTTTCTATCTGAGCATTTCATGCCATTCAGTAATGGGCAAATGGAAGGGAGGCGCTGCCCTTTTTCTTCATGCCCTTACCACAGCAGAGGATCCCGCTTCAGACTACGTGACTGCGAGGCCGCTGAGAACAGACCCAAGTAGTGAGGCAGCAAAAATGCAAATCGGGACCTGGCTGAGAGAATGCAAGGAGCATAAGCGCTGCAACACTTTACATGAGGACAACCTCCTCCCTACAAGAGTTATTGAACTTAAACCTCGGGGAAGAATATGCGCGCGAGTTGTCGAGTCTAAGGGACTGCGTGGCCTCTATGCTACACTTTCCTACTGCTGGGGGACCGACGATTTCCCAACCCTCACCAAGTCCAACTATGCAAAATTCACCGAAGAATTGAATGAAGAGACTTTACCTCCCACCATCCGTGATGCGTTTGCAACTACTCGCGTCTCATCCATACCGTACTTGTGGATTGACGCTCTCTGCATATTACAAGATTCTGAAGAGGATAAAGTGAAAGAAATCGCTGGAATGAAAGAGACATACGCCTCCTCGGCCCTGACGATAACCGCTGCTGCGGCAGAAAGTGTCTCCAAAGGATTTCTCTATCCTCGTGTGTACGAGGAGATTCTACACACTATCCCTGTCCGGCTTCAACCGGACGGCTTTGGGAGTATGTCAGTCAATGAACTAGACGCCATATGTTATGACGAGCGTTGTGAACCCATTTCCAAAAGAGCCTGGACTATGCAAGAACAACTTTTGAGCAATCGTGTGCTCACTTTTACAAAATACACTACGATGTGGAAGTGTTTGGAAGGCATAAAAACCTTTGGTGACTCCTTGTATTTTCCGCATGACCTTGACGCGGGATATAGTGACTACGATGAAAAGTATAGTCTTAATCTGCACTCTTTACTTCTTAGCGAAGAAGAAGCTTGTGCTTATAAAGACAAGGCTTTGAGTTGCTGGCTGCGCCTCGTTACAGCGTATTCAATCAGAGTTACAAGCCTTGAGCGTGACAAATTAAATGCTCTAGCTGGGATCGCCTCTCATCCTTCGTTTTCTCGCGCGCTTGGGCCTGGCTACTTTGCTGGATTGTGGCAATACAATATTGCGAGGCAACTCACATGGCGAACATCCGCTTGGCACAGGTCACTAGCTGAAGATGAAAGCTTCACATTTGAAAGACCAGGGACATACCAAGCTCCTTCTTGGTCATGGGCAAGCCTTGACGGGGGTATCGTAAGTTTTGATTTCTCCTATGATGATGATGAAACCATCCCCGAAATCATATGTGACGTCCTGGGCTGCTCAACAACGCCAGCATTTCCAAAGCTGAATCCATATGGGGAAATACTGTCGGCACAGTTGAGGTTGAGAGCGCCCACCCGAAGAGCCTGGTTCAAGTCTTCCACGTCTAATGTTTTGGTGCTCCCTGAAAACATCACAGGGGCCGAGGTTGTGGATTTCATAGATGAATCGATCACTCTTGAGGAAGCCTTACGAATCCAAGTGAACGATTTCAAATTGAGACACCCAGATGTGAATCTGACCGAGGAGCCGGAGGCCATGCACGGCACGGATTACCGCAATATGTGCGGTACATGTGACGAGACAGCATACCGCGATTGCTGCTTAGTCTTATGTGTGGCCATTGCCTTGGAGAAGGAAAAGAATGATGGAGTGAGAGGCCTGCTCCTTGTCAAGGCTGAAAATGAGAAAAGAAATACTCCCTTCTTTAAGAGGATCGGTGTTTTTGAAAGGGGGGGAAACAATGATTTCAAGAGTAGCAAAATGTTAGAGATTTCTATCGTGTGAAGATTGGGTGTTTAGTTCTCATATATGAAAGAGGTAGGCAGATTAAAGGCCTATAACTTCACATGTCCACGCGTCAGAGAGCGTAGACTATATCCTTCAATTTTTCTACCGTAATCCCTAGGCTTCAGCCATATGTAGGCGCTTATATCCGATATGCAGAGACGCTTGTAACTTGTTTGATTGTATGGTGTACTCTCTTTGAAGAGATATTTATAGTAGAAGCGAGGCACCAGTACCTCCAAACCCCAAGTACACGCTTTATTACGCAATTTATATACTGGAGTACCAGTTCACGCTCTATCAGTTTCACAAAGTACAGCGGTGGCAATATAGGCCCACGTAACGCAACACAGGGGATTGTGTCTAGTTGGCACCGCATTGGGAGTACTGCTTGCCATAGCTGGCAACGCTGGGAGTGCTGGAAGCGGCGGCGGCGGAGCTCGCAGAGCCAGACGAGCTGCTACCGCTACCGCTCCAAACGTCATCCCCGACCGGTGTATCCAGAATATCAGCCTCGATCTTATCCGCAGAGTCGACCCACAGGTTGGCACCATTGAAGAGCTTCATGTTGTCATTGTAGAGACCCGGGATTTTGTATGTCTGGCTGGGCGAGCCGTTTCCGCCGCCAGTGACCTTGATTTGGGCGCAGCTGTACGGCTGGGTCAGCTTCCTTTCTCCCTGTCACAGTGTTGATTAGGCTCACCTGTAGAAGAACTCGGCTTCATTGGCCTGCGCGCCATGGAGACCAACGTGCTCAGCACGAACAAGGTACTCGCCAGCGGGGGTGGATTCAGGGATCTGGAACTCGAACTGCGACATGCCCCAAGTGCACCAGGCATCCTTGGTGAGGTCGCCATTCTCGTTGCAAATGGTCTTTTCCCAGATCTTGAACCACTCGCCATCGCCTTCGTATTCCTGGACATTGCCTGATGGTGCCTTGGACATGACTGAGCAGATATTAGTTAGTAGATGGGATGCGGACAGTTGACAGGGTAAGCATACAAACTTGGCCAGGACCGGGGTGCGCAATAGAGCCATCATAAAAAAGCTTCATGCCAATTGTATCACCAGCAGCGATTTCCGCAACCTCGGTTTTGGCGGCATTGCTGAAAGAGCCCAGGTTACAGCGGAAGTCGCTGTCGTTGGGGGTCAGATTGTCAAAGGTCTTGGAGAATTTGGTGGGCATGTAGCATTCACTTCGCGTAGTCTCGCGAATGTATTGCCAGTCTTGGGAAACTTCGCCATTCACAACAAGCTTGCTGAAGATATAGTGCGCATTTGCAGAGGGCGCCAGCGCCGCTGTTACTGCGACCAGAGAAGGAAGATACTTCATCGTGATGTAAAGAGTGACGAGGAATGAGAAACAGAAAGATGGCGAAACAACAATGATAATCAAGAGCAATGTCTTGTCAAGAATCCGACTGTTGAGCCAGAGGATGATGGGGGATTTATATCTGCGCAAAGAATGGTTATCTTCCTCAGGTGTCAAAGCTTTGTTTGTCGAGTAGTCACTGGTCCCACCCAGCCTTATACTTCTAACCGTAGCGCATATACCACTTGTCTCAGGCGGGTGTTTCAAGATAGAACTGATTTGGTACAGATCCATCCTGCGGTCTGGATCTTGTCTTATTATATCACCCCTGCCAGGTGTTGTGATAGCTCCTAAACAAGCTCTCAGACCTTACTTGCATGTAGGTGAGCCACCTAGCTGAGGATGCGAAGCGACCTCGGGCTCTACTTTGATTTTCTCGAACTCGAAAAACGAAAAAGTGATGATTATCAGACTATACAGCGCATCCTGCTGAGATTGTGCAGAGTCCAGACCAACTACCCTGATATTGCTTGGCCCTTAGACGTTTCACGGTGAGTCAGGGCGCAGGTATCAAACTGCTAGGGTGTGGAGACAAGCATGATGGCCAAGTCTGAAGTCTATACAAAAGCGGCCCACTTCGGAGTCCTTTGAGTCCTCGGGAATTGACCGCGTCTCATCCCACCAGTTAAGCTCCTTCGGAGATATTTTCGTTGCAAGATTTACGGACTGAGCCCTACCCGAGTGTACACCATAGCTATCCTTTTTCGGTTATCTCGGAAATGTGCCTCCTACGGAACCGTTCCTTAAATTGACGGTGACTGTATTGCTGAGCTGCCTATGGAGATATTTGTATATTTCTCTCCTCGCCTCAGCAGCCTGGCCAGGCACAGGAATTCTTTCAAAGTATTCATAGCACGAAAGCGACTGGTGGCTCCTGAAGTAGGGTCCTTTCTAAGTCTACTTTCCTATTCAAGCGAAAGTTCCTACGACAGTTCGAGAGCACCCTGATATGCAGCGGACACCCTAGCCAATACTGCTACCTTGAGTCAGGGGGCTTCTTTGCTCTGAAGACCTGCGTCCGCCCAAGTCTGGCAACCTTCCGTGCGGGATGGATAAGAGACAATTACTCTCTGTTATAATTTGACTATGGTCCATTAGTATTCAGATATGTGTGAGGTGGTCCAGTAAATTAGGGCAGAAACCAAACTCTTCTACAACGATCACCAGATCTCCATGCCTGGGATCATAGTAAACGCTGTGATCAACAAGATCTTCCGTGATGTCCAGGCGTGGAACCCGGCCTCCGTCGATGGGGCTGGACGAGTCACACCATCCGAAAAGCTGCCCATCCTTAGCCCAGCTCCAGCAGATTATGATGGCATACGCTAATTTTGAGCTCAGGATCCGCATCACGAAGCTTGATGTGCTCGGCTCAACTTCTGCTCTTGCAGTGCAATCACAAGCGAACTGAAACACGAACCCTGGTCTGCGCCTAATCTATCCCAACTCCGTTCCCCACCTGGCGCACGTAGTTGTCTCAGAGATGCATTGATCCTTGTGGTACTGGCAAATACCGGCTGTTATGTCTGGTGCAATTGCCGGAAGTGCTATAAACTCGCGAGTCCATCCCCGCACTCATAAATTAACTGGGGCAACTACTTTTCGGCTATGCTAAATGGGGATACAGCCGTCCGCTAAGGTGGTCTGCATTAAAAGTATCGCCAAATTTGGCTTCGTCCTGGAGTCGCCCACGGAGGTTCGATGTTACTTCTTTGATTACCTAGCATCATCAGCATGGCAATGGGGTCTCATTGGTTTTTCCATCAATCTGGAGCAAGGACTCTCAGTGCCTTTCAGGCTATTTGCCTTCGATTGTTGAACATACCGAGGGCCCTTCTCCAGCAATTCTGGTATTACACCCCGCCGGGATTTACCAGTACGAGCTGGCAAGGAGCGCATTTTCACCCCAGATTCAATGCAGTGCCCACAGTCCGTCCAAAAGGGACTATATAAGGCGACCCTGCGACAAAGTCTCAATCAGCAAGGCAGGCATCAACCTTGTCCACATCTGTATGCAGTCTGATTCTCACACTCTACGATGAAGTGTTTTGCAAGCCTTCTGTCTCTGGCCCTTTCCCTCATGGTTGCGGCCGAGCAGTTTACCAACCCTGTGATCTGGGAAGACCTGGCGGACGTGGACATCTTCCGAGTCGACAATGTCTACTACCTCTCCGCGTCGACGATGCACTATTCGCCCGGGGCACCAGTGCTCCAGTCGTATGACCTTGTGAACTGGCAGTTTATCGGACATTCGGTGCCCCGCCTTGACTGGTCGTCCAAATATGACCTGACTAACGGCCAGCGGGCTTATGTGAAGGGCATTTGGGCGTCATTTTTGAATTATCGCCCGAGCACCAAAACCTTTTACTGGGGTGGTTGCATCGAGTTCAGTACCACCTACATCTACACGGCGCCCGCTGCCGCCGGGCCGTGGACCAAGCGATCGTCCATTCCAAAATGCTATTACGACGCAGGCCTTCTCGTTGACCCAGACACAGACACCATGTACGTTGCATACGGTAACACCGAGATCAGCGTTGCCCAGCTCTCAGCCGACGGGCTGAGCGAGGTAAGGTCCCAGGTCGTGTTTAATTCGCCATCGTCCATCGGGACTCTTGAGGGGTCTCGCTTTTACAAGATCAATGGCAAGTATTATATCTTTGTCACACACCCCGCCAACGGCCAGTACGTGCTGCAGGCCAGCAGCCCGTGGGGCCCGTACACCGCGAAGCAGCTCCTGCTGAACATGCCCACTCCTATCAGTGGTGGCGGTGTGCCACACCAAGGAGGTATGGTCCAAATGCAGACTGGTTCGTGGTACTACATGGCGTTTGTAGACGCCTACCCCGGGGGCCGGGTGCCGGTCCTTGCCCCCATTACCTGGGGATCGGACGGATTCCCTGTTATCACAACCGTGAACGGCGGCTGGGGCTCCAACTATGACTATCCTCTACCAAAGCGGGTCCTGGAATCAGCCACCGTCCAGGACAATTTCAGCGGAACCTCTTTAGGCCCGCAGTGGGAATGGAACCATAACCCCGACACCTCCAAGTTCACCGTCAACAACGGATTGCAGCTCCAGACGGCTACCCAAACCTATGATTTGTATTCAGCTCGCAACACACTCACTCACCGCATCCTCGGCCCTAAGTCCGCCGCAACGATTGTGATGGATTACTCCCAGATGAAGCCTGGAGACAGGGCGGGTCTTGCGCTTCTACGAGATCAGTCTGCGTGGATCGGTATCAAGAATGACGGAGGGACATTCCGCGTTTGTATGATTACCGGTCTGACGATGAATTCCGACTGGACTACGGCAAATACAGGGTATGAAGTGGCCGGCGTCACTGTGACGGGGGGTACAATTTGGCTTCGTGCGACAGCAGATATTCATCCAGGAAGCGGGAAACAGGGCACATTTTCGTACAGCACAGACGGGTCGACCTTCAAGTCCTTAGGGAATGCTCTAGTGCTCAACAATGCGTGGCAGTTCTTCATGGGCTATCGTTACGCTATCTTCAACTATGCCACCACTTCACTTGGGGGCTCGGTCAAAGTGAGCCAGTTCAACATGAATTTGGCTTGAAATGAGGAAGCAAGCACGTAAGACAAAGGGATGGACTGTTTTATTCGTGTGATGTGTGAGTTTGCGTCTATGATGTGGGCGTTCCATATTCTGATCAATAGCCAAGTCAATATTGAGACATTCCATGTAGCTCGTGCATGGATGAGGCGAAAGCCTATATGGTAGATAAACAGCAAAACTGCTCTATAGTCTATACCTTGGCCATCCCAATTCAAGTGCATGTAGCATTAGAGAATTATTCCCACCGGTCAAAAATATTAGCACATGCCGTTGGAAGGCACGATCTGAGGAACACTACACTCTGTGAAGGATTTAGTCACGGCAGCAGTCAGCCTATAGCCACACGCAGCCCTAGCATGGACTGGCGTGATGCTGCTTCTAGGTCCAGTTGCGAAATCTATCACGCCGGACGAAGAGGGCATGTCCGGACATGAGCGGACTTCAGTCATACTGGCCCGATATCGACTCATTGAACATATACACCTCGAGATATACATCCAATCACCTGACGATCTTGGACCACCGATTGAGGAAGTCGAAAAACGAATTAGAACGGAAACTGTCAAGCGGAATGCAGAAATCCTTGAGGTTCAGATACGGCTCGGTCAGCACTTCATATAGTCTGGTTTCTACCGATTCATTGACAACTTGAGTGTGATCGCAAAATAGGCGACTATAGTTGTAGAGCTGGAAGGGGTTGATAGAAAGAAGAGAACAGAGATAGAGAGCATCAGTCTGACGTGTCAAGTCCTTATTGGGCAAGCGATGAGGGTTGAGGTTGACCACCACCGGAGTTCTTGAAATACCTCCTAAGTTCTCATACGGTCCTAATAGCTGTCGTCTCCATTATCCTGCTCTTCTCTATCCAACATGGTGATGGTAAAAGTTGGGATCCTGCTCTCCCTGATAACGTTTACCTGGGCTGCCAACGACACTGAATGCCCTGTGAATGTCCCTGGGTTTACACATAACGGCGATTGCAATTTGCTTTGCAGACCGGCTTCATGGACAGATATCGTTACCTTCTTCCTGGGAAATTATGTCGCCCATGCCGCTACGGTAATCACTCAGCCTGGACAGAGTACTCTTGTTACAATTCTGTCCATAATTGGAGCGCTCCTTTTTCCTGGCGCCGGAATAACGAGAGGCCTGCAGACTATTCACAGCTTGGCAATGTTTGCTCCCACTGACTTGCAAAGAGCGGCAACGGCTGGTGCACTCTGTATGGTGGTTAAATGGCCAGTGGATGTGGAAAATGACTCGCAAACCGTGGATGTAGAGGTTGGGCGGGACCTTGAAAAGCAGGAAGCAAGGCCTCAACAAGAAGGGCTTGGGCAAGCACGTCCCCCAGAGCTGGAACCTAAAGAAGGTAATCAGATTGCGTTCTCAATTGGTCTTCCTTCAGGCTAATATGCTAAGAGAATCCGTGCCACTCCTTGCCACAAATCTCCATGGCGTTTGCCGACTCCCTACAAGTTATGATTTGTTGGTATTGCCGAGAGATGCTAAGTTTGAAAACGACCTAGAGGATACACCACTGCCATTAGGGAAGAAGATTAAGCAGAAAATCAACTCTCTGATCACGACGAACGCCGAGCGGCGGAGCTCCGTCTCATGCAGCTATAGCGTGGCCAAGATCCTCATCGCAGTTGGACAGCTTCTTTACGCTGTTGTAACCTTATATCGTACCCGTGGCAACCAGATCACCATGTTCGGCTACGCAGCTTTCGGCCTGACAGTCACACAATATGCCTGGATGTCTCTTATCAATCTGCTGGGTAACTTGTCATGTCCACAGTACTCATCCATGTTCTTAGTAGGGTCCAAGACACTGGACAACTTAAAGGCGGAGGTCATCGCGCAGCATAAGCAAGCAGAGTTTCCTTTGGATGGCGTCGTTGGACGAATCTCAGCAGAGACGGAAGAGAAGATACTTGCTGATGTGAGAAAGGGTCCACAGCAAGTGAAAAGACTATATGCAGTGCGACCACCTTCATCATCTATTGCATC
Source organism: Aspergillus aff. floccosus IMV 01167 (assembly GCA_001931935.1). NCBI lineage: Eukaryota > Fungi > Ascomycota > Eurotiomycetes > Eurotiales > Aspergillaceae > Aspergillus > Aspergillus aff. floccosus IMV 01167. The sequence continues at coordinate 36,707 of MSJE01000037.1, forward strand.
AATCAGCGGCATTATGGGCACTGTTCCTATCACTATCGAGTCAGTCAGCATCGTTGTAGGTGCTGTTCCCATCGCTATTACTGGGGGGCTGAGTCGGTTTTCAACCGGTTGCAGCGCGCTGTATCAGCGGGTCTGGACCATGTTATGGCTCGTTTTTGGGCTCGTAGTAGGTCCGTTGGTGGCTGATTCGGTGGATATGATGGAGTCCCGTCCTGTGCTTTGGAGTGTCAACCGTATCGGCCGCATTGAACTTTTCGCAACCTTTATAGCTGTATTCGGGATCGGGTTTTATGCTGTACCGGCAATTGGAGGATTCGTGGTTGTAGGACAGATGATCACTCAGTATGGAGTATGCATTGAGATTTGACGTTTCCTGAAGTGGTCTATGTGTTATTTATCAAAAGACGCAGAACCAGTCCTCACGATGCATGGAAGCGCGTTCAAATTGTCTTTAGACTACCTTCGCGGGAACATGTTGTAGGCAACAATAATACTCTCCCTAACTGCTTAGGCTAGTCAATATACTTTGGCACGCCAACGCAAAGGGAGCAAATGCATCCCCGCCTGTGCTGCCAGTATGTACTCCTATAGTGATACACATACTTCGAATCACTCAAGTGTTCAAATACCGCAAAAGACCTAGAGAACTCAACCAAAACGAACACCGCTGCGGCGTCTGAGCTTGACGACCAGGTCTGCCGAAAAGAATGACTGCGCTGGTCCTTAGGCCAGAAATCCTCAACGGCTCTTCAAAATCCCCACAGTTCCGATTCAGCGTTTCTGATGCCTTCATGTGTTTGATATGTCGGAGAGGGCGATATACATTCTTCAAAAAAGGAAAACTCTAAAGGTTACTTCCAGCTGCAACCGCGTCAATCACCAGTTCACGAAAGGCAACACTGACTTTTGTCTGCTTTTGATCATCTCCATGAATGCCAAAATCACCCAGCAGACATCTTTCCACTGCTCGTGCATAGCTCTCTCCCATCTCTCTGGGGATATCTTCCCTCGCTCTATCGAGCAAGGCTTTCCTTATCCTCTCTGGTTCCAGCAATTTTCCGCTACTTCCCCTTTTGTCGACCTCTTCCTTGAAGATACTGCTGATGGTCCACCATAGCGCGATTTCCAGCAGAACTACGCCGAGTGAATATATATCGTGCCCCGGCTTGAATAAATCTCTTGGTTGCCCTTTGGCGGAGGGAGAGGACTCCCTTATTTCAACGATCTGTCCATCGAGAACCGTAAAGTCGTCTGATGGCTCGCTGAGGGCCAACAGTTGGTTTTTGATCACGTTCTGGAGCCGCATATTCTTCGCTCTCTTGCTCTCTGCAACGTCCCGTAGCTCCGTGCTCCCCATGGCCGTTAACGTCAGAAAATGTAGGGACATGGTCTGGCGCAATCGTTCCGTTTGAGCACAGTATTCTTCCAGCACATTCAGCATCTTATCCTTATCCGACAAGGCTCATTGGAAGACTATCTTCTTCGGGTCCTCGACCTTGCTTTTGACTCGTTTATATAGAGAAACAGCTGCTTCGGTCTTCTCATCGGGACCCCAAAGCGTGTGCCATCCCCAAAAATCAAGAAATCGTACTTGGAGGCTATCATCCCATACTCCGCCAGCGATCTCCGTAGCGCCATGATTGTGTTATGGTAACGCAGTGTGTCGAGCGCGGTCTGCTAGCCCTGGATACAGACACCGCCAGTGTGTTACCGGAGTAGGAAATGACTCTGATCTTGACGGGCTTCGACGACAACGATAGTCCTATCTTTTGGCCAGCTGGCAAATCTATTACCCTGCCATAAATATGTCGCACATTCCCCCCGAAGCTGCCGGGATATACGGTTCAGATGTACTAACAGGTAGCGCGTCCCTCTTCCACGCCGCACAAAGCAGTGACAGCATTGGGCACGTGGATCCGGCGCTGATACTCCGCCTCCAGCGTGGTCCCCAGCATGGTAAGTATAGCGTCAATCATCAGCATCTGCTGCGGGGCCATGAACTCCTTCCGGTTGAGAGAGCCCATTACTTTGGTACCGACCAATCTCCCAGCCAGTTTGCAGACTCAGCAGAATACAGAATAGCATGAACATTCCCGTCCTCGAGACTGTTATCTGCTGTCGACTACCAGACCGACATTTCGATCAACATCGCCTGCGGATCGACAGATGCTGAGCTGAGGGTGGGTCTTTGCTTTCTTTTGTGACCATCATATAATATGTAGGCCAATATTATGCAGACCCGAATAAAATCTACCCCGCTATCATTAGGCCTAATGCGAGCAGACACACAGCTCGATCGATTTGTCTTTCTTCCATCAACCTGGCCGTCATTACCTAAATTGAACGACCGTCCAAAGCAGCCGCTCAACAATTATAGATTATTTTTCTTCAAATCCTCCTCCCCCC